>OZ023266.1:126686311-126718811 GCA_964006375.1 Tillus elongatus
AATAACGCAAAATTTTTTGAATATTGTAACGAAGAATGGTCACAAGTAAGCCTATTTTTTTATAATACATTCACTTTTTTCTCACATCCGATTTAACAGGACTCCAACTTATTTTGTTTAAATGTATTATTTATCATTTTTGAATGTAGGATGAAAAACTACATTCTGAAACATCAATGTTTTTGTAATTGATAAGCTAACATCACAAAAAACAAATAAATGATAACGTAAAATCATACATATTTAAATGTACTGGTGTCAATAAAGCAGACAATTCGGGTGCTGTATTGACATCGCCACCTGTCAATTGTGGCCGCTGTTTTGCTTTTTTTGTGTAATTGAACATTTTGAAAATGACAGTGAAACTCACAGATTCTGAGCGCATTAACATCTTGATGATGTACGGATATGGTGATCGTCAACGATCGTTGGAAAAAGTTCGCACTTTATTTAATACTGTTTATTCGGATAAGGAAATTGGTAAAAGTACGGTGCATCGGTGCATTGTTAAAAAGTATGAGGAATTTCGCCAAGTAAGGAATTTATCAAAAAGTGGACGTACAATAACAGTAAGTGGCGGAGACACAAGGTTGAATGTTCTATCATCAGTCCAAGAAAATCCTAATGTATCTACAACAGAATTGGGTCAAATTCATGACAAATCCCAAAAGTCTGCTCACAAAATTCTGAAGTCTGAAAGAATGAAACCCTTTAAAATGCATGTGGTTCATGAGTTGACCGAGGATGACCCAGATCGCTGAGTAAATTTTTCTGAAATAATGACAGAACGTATTCAAGCTCGTCCTAACTTTGTGAATGAAATAGTTTTTTTCAGAAGCAACATTTCATCTGAATGGTACGGTTAACAGTTAAAAATTGTCGTTTCTGGTCAACAGAGAACCCTCATTGGATGGAGGAAGTTCTCAAAATGTGAATGTGTGGGCTGGTTTGGTCGGAAACAAATTAATTGGACCTTTTTTACTAGCGAAAATTCAAATGGAGATGGCTACTTGAATTTATTGCAAAACCAAATTGTACCAGCACTTAGAGCACTCCTCCCACATCAAATACGACCTAATCATCCAAGCGATAAGATTTGTTTTCAACAAGATGGAGCTGCGCCACACTTTACGAGTGATGTACGTGATTATTTGAACTAAATATTTCCTGGTCGCTGGATCAGACGCAGAGGAGCATTGGAGTGGGCAGGTCGTTCTGCAGACCTGTCGCCACTGGAACTCTATTGGTGGGGTTACTTGAAATGTCAGGTATATAAAAAAACGACTTAATGATCTGGAACAATTACAGGAGCGGATAACTGAAAAAATCAACCATATTACTCCAGAGATGATATAAAATTCAGTGAGACATTTTGCTGATAGATTATATCACTGTCAAGTTGTAGACGGAGCACAATTTGAACAATTACTTTAGTTTAAATCATATTACTAACTTTTATAACAGATATCTAGATTTTGCATTATGAATATTTTATTAATTTTTTTGCGGTGTTATCGTGTTAATTACAAAGAACATGTTGATTTTTTGAGAACGTAGTTTTTATCCTGCATCCGAAAATAGTAAATAATACAAGGTGCCCCGTTTATAACAATAAGTTGGAGTCATTTCCTGTTAAACCGGATGTTAGAAAAAAGTGTGTTATAAAAAAAGGCTTATATGTGACGATACGTCATTACAACCATCCAAAAAATGGCGTCATTAATAACAGAGATACTCGTCCGTTCCGGGACTTTTTGCTAACCCCGTACATATATATATATATATATATATATATATATATATATATATATATATATATATATATATATATATCACACCGGTAACTCAAAAAATGATGGACCGATTTTGATAAAATTTAATAGGTGCCTTTCTTTTCGAAGTGGATTGCTTGTTAGCCAGGAAAATCGGACCAGTTTTTCCTGGACACTTTGGGTCTCCTTTCTAAAAATTTTTGTATCTCCGAACATAACAAAGCTATGGGAAACAAATTTGATACTTAGGCTTGTACTATTAAACTTACCCTGCGTCCCAAAATTCAGATCTCTAGGTTGAAAGGAAGAAAATTATAGACATTTAAAAGAAAATTTGGCTGCCGCTGATGACCAGAGAAATGTACAAAACCAAAATCTTTTGTGTGGATAACAAGATCTATTGTATATTATAGACAAGAATTAGGTTTTCTTGAAGCAAAAATGTCGAGAAATAACAGAAAAATTACTTTCAAATGTTACAGTTATTCTTCCTAAAATGTCAAAGTCGCGACGTGAAACGTCAAAAGTAGCAATTTTTAAACGGAGCACTTGCAACAAATACGGCTATGTAAAGCAAATGTCATAGTAAATGTGTTTTACAAAGTCTTAAATTACAGCTTCAGCCATCATTGTCCCTCATTTTACTAAAATATTTGCCAAAAATTCATTTTAAATAGATTCTCTGATGATCTGGCAGTAGCTTCAGTTATAGAGTTTGTGGTTTAATAGTCTATACTCTTTCGCGAATTTTCGTAGAAAAAAAATCGTTACTAAGAAGACCGCCACTTTAACATTTTTAACACATTCCTTCAAATGAGTGCGAACTAGGTGCCTCCGGGTTCAGTTTCAGTTTCTACATGTTTAGATATATAGAGGCTGGTGCATTTTTACTGTGAAGCTCAATATATCGGTTATTATACAAGATACGGAAAAAATATAATAAATGTTGTTTATAGGGTGTCTTGAGTTGCATGTTATAAAACTACGTTTATAATCACAGGCTGGCACACTGGCAAGTTGTCTATACAGGTTTCCTTTTTTTTTAATGGAACAGCCAATTTATTGCATTTTATTATTGCATTTTTCGCCCAATTTCAATGCATGCTTGTAAGGAGAAAACATTCACATCGCCCATCATTTTCGAGTTATTTTTTTTGTTTTTCAACTTTTTACATTTTAGAATTTAAAAAAAATTATGATACGGCGTTTTTACCAATGAAAATCGCACACCTATGCAAATGACGCATTTAGAAAGGTTTTCAATTATATTATTCGGCCAAAAAATCCATATACAGGACGGTCTAAATGACTTAGCCAATCTTTGGCGAATTATCATGAAATAGATTGTTCACATATTTGCATGTAAACATTTTTTAAATGTCTGTCAAAAGGTTTTCTGTGAATAACTGTTAATCATTTTATTAATAATTAATAATTATTAATAATTAATAATTATTAATAATTAATAATTATTAATAATTATTAATCAGTAAGGTGCGAGAACTGAAACGGATCGGAAGTGCCTAGTGTGAAAACAGCGTACGGTGATAATAATTATCGTATTAAAATGAATAATGAAAAAGATCGTAAACCACCTGACAAAGCAACGAAAAAGAACCTAGACTGGAATGAAATTATGGAAACAGGCGAGGAAATAGGAGATAGACTAGGAAACACCACATAAAAGTATGTAGGAAACTTATTAAAAGGTAATGAAGGAAAAACAAGCGAAATGGGAGACAAATATGTAAGTACAATCGATAATATTATTTACAAAAATAGAAAATTAGGACAGAATGTAGTTAACCCTGCAGATAACATTGCGGAAAACATTCAAAATACTAATAACCTTGTTAAAGATAAAGATACACCAATTAACCTTGATAAAACAGAAAAGAGACAGATAATTTTATATTCAAAAAATGATAACGGTAATAACGGTACATTTATTGTTTACGTTGAAAATAAAAATGGAAATATTGGAAGATCTCATATTATCAGCACCTCCAAAATAATACAAAAAGCGGTACCTAACATATTAGATGAAATAATTAATATATCTAGTATTGGCAGAAATAAAATTAAAGTAATATTAAAAAACAAAGAATTCGCAAATAAATTGGTAATGTCAACGCATTTAAAATCGCAAAATTACAGTGCATATATACCAATGTTTTTAGTACGTAGATTAGGGGTAATTAAAAATGTAGACTTAGAGATATCTGAAGAAGAATTGCGTAAAATAATAAAACCTATTTTCGGTCAGAACTTTGAAGTATTAGAGGTGCGTCGCCTAAATAGGAAAGTTATTAACGAAGAAACATCATCTGTAACGTACGTACCCACCCAGTCAATACTAGTTACTTTTAGCGGCCAACTTCTACCTGATAAAGTAGCTATAGAAAAAATAATATTTCCAGTAGAAACATACGTACAAAAAATAGTACAGTGTCTAAAGTGCCTTCGATACGGCCACATTAGTAATCAATGTAAAGGTAGAGAACGGTGCAGCAATTGCGGTGATAATCATAATAATAAACAATGCGTTACCGATAGTTCACCAATTTGCGTATTGTACGGGGGAGAACATAGAGCTACCGATAGAGTAAGATGCCCTGAATATCAAAAATAAAAACATATTAAAAATATAATGGCACATGAAAATATATCCTACAAAGACGCGAAAGAAAAATATGCAAAAAGCTATCTTAACTCCACTTTAACAGATACATCAACAAAAAATACAACAGCCAACAAAACAGATAACACACCCTCCTTCAACATGAAACCAAATTCGTCAAATATAACACCATATATATTGCCAAGCACAACAAGCTCACAGCAATTATTACATAATTCATTTATTTTTTCTGAAACACACAAACCAAATACAAACCGGGTACAATATAATAGAAACGAACACAGTGTAAAGCGAAAAAGAATCGAAACACCACAATATAACCGATCTGGGTACAGTCAAGCACACAAAGACATCTTAGGCTTATCACAAAGCCTACCGGGAAATAGTGGTGTAAATGAAATAACTTTTTTACGGTCTACAGCTTATAACCAAGACAATGTTATGGTATATGAAGGACGACGCACTCAACAAATGTCTGTAAAGAACAAAGATAACGTTAGCGAGGCACTGGTTAACCTAATTAAAGAGATATTAGCTCAAGAAAACAGAAACTCATTAGGAAAAGATTGGTTAGAGGGCTTAAAAGCAAAGGTAGAATATATTATTTACAATCAAAATGCATAAATTAACCTTTTTGCAATGGAACGCTAGGTCATTATCTTCCAATAAGGGGCAGTTGGAAAATTTTCTTTTTGATAATCAGATAGATATCGCGCTAATTAGCGAAACATGGCTTAAAGCAACAACTATTCTGAATTTTAATAATTATAACATTATTAGACAAGATAGAAGTGACGGGTATGGTGGAGTAGCCATATTAATAAAAAGACATATATATTTCGAACAAATAAATCCAATTATTAACCCGAGTGAAATAAATTGTGCAGCAGCCAGTATCAACATCAAGGGAGGAAATTCCGTATTAAACAAACTTAACATATAATACTCCTCATATATAACACCTCAAGCAGCCAGACGAATGACAAGCTGTGATTGGAAAATTTTTATTGGTCTTCTAAAAAAGCCCTTTATTTTAGGTGGAGACTTTAACTGTCATAACCAAGCATGGGGATGCACTTGGAACGACACCAGCGGCTCAAACTTACTAAGCGCTATCGAAGACAACAATTTAACTTTCCTTAACACAGGCAAGGAAACGTTGTTAATGACACCAAATAATACATCAAAATCCGCGATTGATCTGACTATTTGCACACCTAATGTAGCTCCTTGTTTTGAAGGGTTCGTACATGATAATTGTTTGGGGTCCAATCGTTATGCTATCACATATTCATGTAATATTAAGAATCACAGTTATAACAGAGATAATGGTAGCTTTGATCATGTAAATACTGGTGCAGACTTTAGCTTAGTAAATAGTGAAAATGTAAATAGTGATTTAGATAAGCTTAAATATAAGTGGAATTTAAAAAATGTAAATTAGAATCTTTTCTCTTGCTTAGTAGCCAATGAAATTCAAACAGAAGAAGTAATTAGTTATGATATGCTGCTTAACAGCATATACAAAGCAGGTGAACAAGCAATACCATGCAAGAGGGAAGTCTGACAAATTCAACAAAATATGGTGGAACGATTCATGTCAGCAAGCAATCAAAAAGCAAAATGAAAGCCTCAAAGCATATAAAAGGCAACCCAACACAGAAAACTTTACAAAGTACAATCAAGCAGTGGCACAAACCAAAAAAATTATATTACATAGCAAACGGGCAGCATGGTCTCAGTTCTGCAATAAACTCAATAGAAGCACACCTCTCAAACAAATCTGGCTACAGATAAGAAAAATAAAAAATTTGCAAAAACCAAATACAAACAATAAAAAGTGATGATTTGTGCTACAACATGCTATGCAAAATTACACCACCATCGGTCCCAGAACAAATCCTATTTGGACAAGACTGTCGAGCCAGTTGCCTTACAAGTGATATCACCATCTTAGAGTTAGAAAACAGCCTGAAACGCACCAACAACAGTGCACCGGGGGCAGATAGTATACACTATTCAATGTTATCTAACCTTCAACAAGACAACAAATATGTTCTTCTAAAAATATTTAATAATATCCTGCAAACAGAAAAATTTCCAGACTCTTGGATGGTTTATATTAATATATTTTTTCTAAAACCATTAAAAAATTTAGAGTATATAGATTCATATAGAGTTATATCACTTGGTTCGTGTGTTCTGAAAACATATGAACGAATTTTAAAAAATCGATTAGAATGTTGGCTCGAAAAAAAAACACAAAATGCCTACAACACAATTTGGTTTTAGAAGAAATTGCTCAACTCTCGAGAATATAGCACATCTAGTAACAGACATCAATATATCCTTCCCAAATTCGAAATCCCTCGTAGCCTTGTTTTTAGACATAACAGGGGCATACGATAATGTTAACCTCAAAATCCTAAATAAAAAAATGAACAAGCTAAATATACCTCAAGATATCACAAGAAAAATAATAAAACTTTACCAAAATCGAAACCTTAAAGTTGGGAATAAAATTTTAGGTCCCAGAATCGCCAACATGGGATTACCACAGGGAAGTGTACTAAGCACCCTATTATACACACTTTACACGGCAGACTTAGAAAGTACAGTCAAGAACGCAAGCGTATTACAATATGCAGATGATATTTGCATCTATGTAAAAAATACCACCATCGAAGAAGGAATAAAAAAACTAAACACCTCAGCAAATTATGTAGAAATGTGGTGCCAAAATAGTGGTCTATCGCTGTCAATAAACAAGTCGACTGCATGTATATTCTCAAGAAAAAGGAAAATTACGCAAGAAAACATCAAACTGGGAAGCATACTATACCCTGTCAAATCGGTAATTACCTACTTGGGTATTACACTCGATAGAAAATTGCTCTGGAGGGACCATATAAACAAACTAAATCCCAGAACCGAAAAATCTATCAATGTGCTACGCATGGTGAGTCACCTAAATTGGGGAGCCGATCCAAACGTATCACTTATGATGTATAAAGCATACATAAGGTCCATTATTGACTATGGCTCTATCTTCTACGACCAAGCTGCCAAAACACACTTAGACAAAATAGAAAAGATCCAAAACAAATGCCTTAAAATATCAATCGGAGCTCTAAATAGCACACCAACAAACAACTTGCTAGCAGAATGTGGAGAAATGCCCCTTCAATATAGAAGAAAACTTCTAGCAAGCCGAATGATTATTAAATGGTACGCTAAGGACAGCCAGCTTACGGGAAAAATACACCACTTGCTTATAAGCGACCTCACAAACAAGTATTGGACCAAAAAAAAATCAGTATTGCTGGCAGAAGTATACAGTGACCTTCAAGATATAACAACCCAAATTCACATAGATAGGCTAAACTCGATTTTTGAAATAAATTCGCACCTGTCAGAAATAAACACCAAATATATCGAAAACCTGCTACCATTTCCAATCCACACTAGAAATATAATACTAAAACTCGAGCTGGACAAGTACAAAAATTATTACTGTATATATACAGATGGCTCAAAGCAACAAGATGGTACAGCAAGCGCGTTTTACGACCCACAAATCAAAACTTGCAAAATGTTAAAATTACACAGCCATATGTCAATATACACGGCGGAGATGATTGATATTTTAGAAGCCCTGAAATATATCCTATCAATCCAACACACTCCGTTTGTTATCTTGTCAGATAGCTAAAGTTGCATAAGAAAGGTAGAACACCTTTATACCACCAAATCAACTAACTACATTTTAAAAGCTATCAATGATTTCCTTGTGGAAATTTCAAAACAATCAAAACACATAACTTGGTGCTGGATCAAGGGTCATTGCGGACTCAAAGATAATGAATGTGTGGACAGCTTGGCAAAATTTGCTATCGAATATGGGGAAGAAGGACCTTATTTATGTCCGTCAACCGATATTGACATCTACGCGAAGAAAATGTACTTTGAAAAGTGGCAGAAACATTATAAAGCAGACCGAGTTGGTAAATTCTACAAACAGCTTCAGCCAGACTTACAGAGAACGCCATGGTTCTACAACACCAATTTTAAAAAAGAATGGATCCGCATTATCTGTAGACTCAGATTTAACCATCTGCTAATTCCAGCCTATCTAAACAAAATCAACCTAAGAACGAGTCCTTTGTGTGAGTGTGGTGAACTGGGCGATTCAGAACATATGTTGCTGCAATGCCCCTTGAATCTTGCCAAGATAGATGCCTATGTAAGTCATATCTATAAAATGAAAATAGTGCAACTACCATTCAATTTAATGAATTTACTACAGGGAAGAAACTTAAACATATACAAATTGTTAATAGACCTGATAAAAGAAATTAGAATAAAAATATAAAATTGTCTGCATCGTATTAGAAATAAGAAATTAAAATGTGTAATGTATATAACTTTAAAATATTAAATTTAACTCCTTCTGTCTATCCCACTGTGATTATACCTGTGAATCCGTGGTCCGTCTTGTGTGTCTATAAGTGGCCATGACAGACCCCTGGGTCCAAGTGTCCCCGTTTATAATCCCTAGTAAATAGATTAAAAAAAGGTGTAAACAGCTCAAAAAAAAGAATATCCGTCATATTTAAAACAAACAAAAACACAGAAATATTGTATGAAAATATATAAATATATAGTGTAAATAGATTTAAAAAAATGAATATCCGTCATATTTAAAACAAACAAAAACACAGAAGTATTGTATGAAAATATATAAAAAGTATCACAAAATGTAAACTAATATCTCTGTTATGTATGTATGTATATATGTGTATATATGTATATATCAAAAGAAAAGTAACATAGAGATGGGATCCAAACCAAGAAGCCGGAAAAAATGTGCCAATGATCTGACGACCGCAGCCATGAATGAAGACAACACACAACAACAATAATTATTAATAATCTAATATTTAATTCAAGATTATTGTATCTTGGCTGGTGTAGTTTTTGTTTAAATTACGTTAGGTGCGTTGGCCAGGAAAGTCAGACAAGTTTTTTGGGAAATTTTTTGTACTTTTTCAAACAAAAAGTTAGTTTTCTGAAATACGGTACATTGTTTCTACTATAAAGGTTATACCATCTACTGAAATTTATATCTTTCTTAAAAAAAACACATTTAACATTAAAAACAGTTCTCTAAAAATGCTTTACCGTAACGCACTTGCTGCGTTCAGACTTGAATAAATTTTACTAAAATATTTACTGAAAATTAATTTCAAATAGACTCTTTCTCTGATGCTTTGGCAGTTAGAGTTTGCGCTTTAAAAGTCTATAATTTTTAGGAAATTATCGTAGAAAAAAGCTCAATATATCCGGTAATGTACAAGATACCAAAAAAATTGTATATGCATGTTAATTATAGGTTGTCTTGAGCTGGATCTTATAAAATTAATTTTACAATCATAATGTGGTCTATAATTCGTTGGTGATACAAATTTTCTTTTTTTAAATCGAACACCTCTCTTCCATCGAAATATAACACATGTTTGTGAGAAAAGAAATTCTGGACGCAGTAAGTGCGTTTCGGTAGCGAATTTTCATTAAATGCTTTGAATTTCAATAACTCAATTTGCGTCTAACTTAAGGTTCGGTGGCTAGGAAGCACATTTTAGGTTTATTCTAGGAAACTTTTTGTACATTTTCAAACAATAAACTTATTTTGATTAAATATGGTGCATTATTTCTACTATAATATAGGTTATACTGGTAACCAAATTTGATACCCGATTTCATTTTTAAAAAAGACATAAATTTTTTTTAATGAAAATTCACTTCTATAACGCACTTGCTGCGTCTAGACTTTTTTTGATGGACCTGTTTGTTTGTTTTGTTAATGCAGCCTCTGCTTCCCGCGACGATATGTCTTTATGGAGTAATTAAGAGGATACAATCAATTTTTTCTTGCTATGGTAGTAGAATTGTGTAGAATTTATGTTGGATGTGGCCCCGTTGTGCTCTTTCATAGGCTAATTACGCACATATTACACACATAATCACCTTTAATTCTATCTTACAAATTACTTTAGGAAATATATGACACGTATATATTATTGCAATTATAAAGAACAAGTCCCAAAAAACCAAGAGTACGCAAAATGTTCTATTCAGAAAATGAATGTGTTCACTTTGTATTTAAAAAAGATCGGGACGCAGTAACTGCGTTATAGTAGTGAATGTTCATAAGAATTGTACACTATTAGTACGGCATTTAAAAAATTAATACCTTAAATTTAAACATACCTTAAAAATCTGTTCTAGGTGTCATAATACGCACTTATTTGAAGAATATATTTGAAAGTCTCATCATCGATATCTGTCTATTTTAAACTAGGAAAGTATTTTAGAAACAACTTCTCTATTAGCTAATTTCCTAATTCAAATTCAATAATGACTGCTGAAAATTATAATTTAACATAAAAATTGTACAAATCACTGTAGTTAAAAAAACTTGTAAATAGCTGATAAGTAACCTACTTTTTTCTTCCATATTGTTCAATAACCTCTCTACACCGTGGTCCAGTCTCGTCTGTGTTAACTCGTCCTGAAGAGCCCCTGGACGCACTGTATCCCTGTTTGTCCTAATGCAAAATTGAACAAGAAAAAAAGTTTGTAGGTGTATATATATATATATATATATATATATATATATATATATATATATATATATATATATATATATATATACACCTACAAACTTTTTTTCTTGTTCAATTTTGCATTAGGACAAACAGGGATACAGTGCGTCCAGGGGCTCTTCAGGACGAGTTAACACAGACGAGACTGGACCACGGTGTAGAGAGGTTATTGAACAATATGGAAGAAAAAAGTAGGTTACTTATATTTATATATATATATATATATATATATATATATATATATATATATATATATATATATATATATATATATATATACACCTACAAACTTTTTTTCTTGTTCAATTTTGCATTAGGACAAACAGGGATACAGTGCGTCCAGGGGCTCTTCAGGACGAGTTAACACAGACGAGACTGGACCACGGTGTAGAGAGGTTATTGAACAATATGGAAGAAAAAAGTAGGTTACTTATCAGCTATTTACAAGTTTTTTTAACTACAGTGATTTGTACAATTTTTATGTTAAATTATAATTTTCAGCAGTCATTATTGAATTTGAATTAGGAAATTAGCTAATAGAGAAGTTGTTTCTAAAATACTTTCCTAGTTTAAAATAGACAGATATCGATGATGAGACTTTCAAATATATTCTTCAAATAAGTGCGTATTATGACACCTAGAACAGATTTTTAAGGTATGTTTAAATTTAAGGTATTAATTTTTTAAATGCCGTACTAATAGTGTACAATTCTTATGAACATTCACTACTATAACGCAGTTACTGCGTCCCGATCTTTTTTAAATACAAAGTGAACACATTCATTTTCTGAATAGAACATTTTGCGTACTCTTGGTTTTTTGGGACTTGTTCTTTATAATTGCAATAATATATACGTGTCATATATTTCCTAAAGTAATTTGTAAGATAGAATTAAAGGTGATTATGTGAGTAATATGTGCGTAATTAGCCTATGAAAGAGCACAACGGGGCCACATCCAACATAAATTCTACACAATTCTACTACCATAGCAAGAAAAAATTGATTGTATCCTCTTAATTACTCCATAAAGACATATCGTCGCGGGAAGCAGAGGCTGCATTAACAAAACAAACAAACAGGTCCATCAAAAAAAGTCTAGACGCAGCAAGTGCGTTATAGAAGTGAATTTTCATTAAAAAAAATTTATGTCTTTTTTAAAAATGAAATCGGGTATCAAATTTGGTTACCAGTATAACCTATATTATAGTAGAAATAATGCACCATATTTAATCAAAATAAGTTTATTGTTTGAAAATGTACAAAAAGTTTCCTAGAATAAACCTAAAATGTGCTTCCTAGCCACCGAACCTTAAGTTAGACGCAAATTGAGTTATTGAAATTCAAAGCATTTAATGAAAATTCGCTACCGAAACGCACTTACTGCGTCCAGAATTTCTTTTCTCACAAACATGTGTTATATTTCGATGGAAGAGAGGTGTTCGATTTAAAAAAAGAAAATTTGTATCACCAACGAATTATAGACCACATTATGATTGTAAAATTAATTTTATAAGATCCAGCTCAAGACAACCTATAATTAACATGCATATACAATTTTTTTGGTATCTTGTACATTACCGGATATATTGAGCTTTTTTCTACGATAATTTCCTAAAAATTATAGACTTTTAAAGCGCAAACTCTAACTGCCAAAGCATCAGAGAAAGAGTCTATTTGAAATTAATTTTCAGTAAATATTTTAGTAAAATTTATTCAAGTCTGAACGCAGCAAGTGCGTTACGGTAAAGCATTTTTAGAGAACTGTTTTTAATGTTAAATGTGTTTTTTTTAAGAAAGATATAAATTTCAGTAGATGGTATAACCTTTATAGTAGAAACAATGTACCGTATTTCAGAAAACTAACTTTTTGTTTGAAAAAGTACAAAAAATTTCCCAAAAAACTTGTCTGACTTTCCTGGCCAACGCACCTAACGTAATTTAAACAAAAACTACACCAGCCAAGATACAATAATCTTGAATTAAATATTAGATTATTAATAATTATTGTTGTTGTGTGTTGTCTTCATTCATGGCTGCGGTCGTCAGATCATTGGCACATTTTTTCCGGCTTCTTGGTTTGGATCCCATCTCTATGTTACTTTTCTTTTGATATATACATATATACACATATATACATACATACATAACAGAGATATTAGTTTACATTTTGTGATACTTTTTATATATTTTCATACAATACTTCTGTGTTTTTGTTTGTTTTAAATATGACGGATATTCATTTTTTTAAATCTATTTACACTATATATTTATATATTTTCATACAATATTTCTGTGTTTTTGTTTGTTTTAAATATGACGGATATTCTTTTTTTTTTGAGCTGTTTACACCTTTTTTTAATCTATTTACTAGGGATTATAAACGGGGACACTTGGACCCAGGGGTCTGTCATGGCCACTTATAGACACACAAGACGGACCACGGATTCACAGGTATAATCACAGTGGGATAGACAGAAGGAGTTAAATTTAATATTTTAAAGTTATATACATTACACATTTTAATTTCTTATTTCTAATACGATGCAGACAATTTTATATTTTTATTCTAATTTCTTTTATCAGGTCTATTAACAATTTGTATATGTTTAAGTTTCTTCCCTGTAGTAAATTCATTAAATTGAATGGTAGTTGCACTATTTTCATTTTATAGATATGACTTACATAGGCATCTATCTTGGCAAGATTCAAGGGGCATTGCAGCAACATATGTTCTGAATCGCCCAGTTCACCACACTCACACAAAGTACTCGTTCTTAGGTTGATTTTGTTTAGATAGGCTGGAATTAGCAGATGGTTAAATCTGAGTCTACAGATAATGCGGATCCATTCTTTTTTAAAATTGGTGTTGTAGAACCATGGCGTTCTCTGTAAGTCTGGCTGAAGCTGTTTGTAGAATTTACCAACTCGGTCTGCTTTATAATGTTTCTGCCACTTTTCAAAGTACATTTTCTTCGCGTAGATGTCAATATCGGTTGACGGACATAAATAAGGTCCTTCTTCCCCATATTCGATAGCAAATTTTGCCAAGCTGTCCACACATTCATTATCTTTGAGTCCGCAATGACCCTTGATCCAGCACCAAGTTATGTGTTTTGATTGTTTTGAAATTTCCACAAGGAAATCATTGATAGCTTTTAAAATGTAGTTAGTTGATTTGGTGGTATAAAGGTGTTCTACCTTTCTTATGCAACTTTAGCTATCTGACAAGATAACAAACGGAGTGTGTTGGATTGATAGGATATATTTCAGGGCTTCTAAAATATCAATCATCTCCGCCGTGTATATTGACATATGGCTGTTTAATTTTAACATTTTGCAAGTTTTGATTTGTGGGTCGTAAAACGCGCTTGCTGTACCATCTTGTTGCTTTGAGCCATCTGTATATATACAGTAATAATTTTTGTACTTGTCCAGCTCGAGTTTTAGTATTATATTTCTAGTGTGGATTGGAAATGGTAGCAGGTTTTCGATATATTTGGTGTTTATTTCTGACAGGTGCGAATTTATTTCAAAAATCGAGTTTAGCCTATCTATGTGAATTTGATATATATATATATATATATATATATATATATATATATATATATATATATATATATATATATTTGTGTGTGTGTGCACAAAAATTAAAAAAAAACAAAAAAAAAACAAAAAACAATCAATAAACAAACAAAAAACAAACAAAAATCATGTTTATTTATGTCTAATTAAATCTGTTATGTGTGTATACTTTAACCCTATTGCATTCTGTTCCCACTAGGGAAGATTGTACATTTACACCTTGAAATTCTATAAAAATCTAATAACAGGCTTTATATGCACCTGGTTCCCATCTGGGAACACTGTTCTTCAAGTTGGACTACCCGCTGATAGATGGCGGAACCGAATGCTGCCAACAAATAAATAAACAGGTGACCATAACATACAGTTTAGAGGTTGGCTCCAATCGAATTGTTGTTAGTGTGCTGGTTTTGTTTAAAAACATATATTTGAGTTATAAAAAATCGTGTTTAGATATCTACTGCCTACTGAAGGTAATTACGTTTTAGATTTTGATAGGTTTTATGTACTTTTTAGAAAATTTTGATATAGGTAGGTCCATTCGGGAACACGGTGCATATACTGTAGAAAATTTTAAAATGGATAAAGAGTGTAAACCCATCAATCCTCACAAATTTTATGGGACCAGGTCGTCAACTCATCACATCCGTGATATTCCAAATGATAGTGAGGCTTCAGCTCTAGCGGATGATGAAAATCTGGACTCCCAAATTTTAAATTGTCAACACTTGAATGAAAATGTGCCTACTGAAGAAGATTTTGACTCTGAAGATGACTTACCATTAACCCACTTTGTACGTGTCGCACCTTCCAAAAAGTCTAATAAACTAGTATGGAAGGAACAGCAGACTTCCACTGAAAATGAGAATGTACGATTTTGTGGCAATGCTGATTTGCCGCAAGAAATTTTAGACCTCACTACGCGTTACACGATCTTCAAACTATTTTTACCGATGAATTTTAAAATATGATAGCAGATATTCCCATGCTGTATTCTGTTCAAATCAATCCAAATCGTCCATTTTTTACTACACCTGAAGAAATACAACGATTTATCGGAATTTTGTTGTGGATATCTGTTATAAAACTGCCTAGTACAAGAATGTATTGGTCTGCAGCTACCCGAGTTCCTCAAGTTGCTGATGTAATGCCAGTGAACCGTTTTCAAGCAATCAAAAAAAGACTGCATTTCAATAACAACCAGCAGATGCAAAACAAAATTGAGAAAATTCAACCCGTTATTAATCACATTCAGTCTGTGTGCAGTGAAATACCGATGAAAGAAAATTTGTCCTGAGGTGAACTGATAGTCCCATTCAAGTGGAAAATTTCCATCAAAACTTATAATCCCAAGAATCCGAATAAGTGGGGCTATAAGCTATGGGTCCTTTCAGGTGTCAGTGGTTTTTCATACGACTTTGAATTATTTACTGGCTCGGTACATGCAGTAGAGGGAGAGGAAGATTTTGGTGCTGCAAGTAATGTTGTTTTCCGATTGACTCGTAACATACCCAATAACCTGCATCACAAGTTGTACTGCGATAACTACTTTACGGGAATTCCTTTGTTCTGTCATTTATCACAAAATGGAATTGATTGTGTAGGGCCTGTAAAATCAAATAGGTTGATGGGTTGTAGCTTTCCTATTGAAAAGAACTGGAATCGACAAGGGAGGGGTTCCTACATAGAAAAAGTAACTAAATATCAAAACCAGGTGGTGAAGGTTGTACAGTGGTATAACAAAATTGTGACACTGCTATCCACATTTGCTGGCAGTCAACCATCTAATAAGGTTCAGAGGTTTTTCAATTCAGACAAAACCAAGAAAGAAATTACTTGTCCAGACAATGTTAAGATATACGATTAACACATGGGGGGAGTTGACCTTCTAGATTCTTTGCTTGGTCTCTATAGGATTCGTACCAGATCCAAAAAATGGCACCACAGGTTATTTTTACACATGATAGATGTGGTAATATGCAATTAATGGTTGCTGTATAGAAGGATATTGCAACACAATCATCAAGATTAACATGAAAGCTTTGGTGAAATGTCTCTCTTGAAGTTCAAGACTAAATTGGCTCAAATACTAACTACAATAGGGACACGGACAACAAATGAAAAAACTAGAAAAGGGGGAAGGCCAAGCAATACTCCACAGGAGACAGAGCAGATTAAGAGGAGATTTAAAGTAGCCTCACCTGCATTTGAAACAAGAAAATATGGAACTGGTCACTGGCCTCAGCATTCGGAACAACGCAATCGTTGCCGATTGGAGGGTTGCAATGGAAAAAGTAGAATATTTTGTGGAAAATGCAAGGTGTTTTCATGTTTGTATGAAGAAAAGAACTGTTTTATTGATTATCATTCATAATTTGTGTGCAAGTTGATATTTAGTATGTTTTAATTTTGCATCACTTTTTGTGTCTGATACGCCTAATGTTCCCAAATGGGGCCTTTAACAAAACTTAAAATTAAAATTATGAAAAAATTAAGAAAAAAATATTTTTAATTTTTTTATTACAAATATAGAAGCAAACAATGCCCAGACATCATTGAATAGATGTTAGTTGGCAAAACAAGCAAGCATACGACGCTAGCAGATGGCACAAGGTACAGTGAATTTAAATTTACTAACATTTTGATCCATGTTGTTTATGTTCCATGAAGACATATAACTGTGTTAACAAAAACAGTAAAAAATAAGATTTTAGTCATAAAAAGACTAAATAGTCAGTTAGATTTATTTGGATAGGACACCAATAAGTAATGATACAATATTTTAGTTAGAAAAGTTTTCTGTAATAAAAAAATATAGTTTTAAAAGTTCAGAGAATAAATTATACCTTTTACTATAAGTGAAACTAACATCAATGGCTTAACTGAATTTACGAAAAGGGGGAAATAAAAAATATAAAAGATTCAAATTATCCATCAAAAAGGGGTATATATAACACAGAACGTTGGTGATTTCTTGTAATAAAACTTGTATAGGGATTTTGAAACTACGACCTGGGATAGGCAAATAGCTATGGCAGATCTAAACACAAAAGCTGTTATATTTTATCGACAATAACATACATATAGAATAGGACATTTGTTTGTTGTCTCATACCAAATAAATAAGATAACTATATATATATATATATATATATATATATATATATATATATATATATATATATATATATATATATATATATATATATATATATATAGGATGGAACGGGATTTAGGGGGAAGCAATTGAAGTTGCTGAAAAGCTACTTATCTGGTAGATATCAGTCAGTCAAGGTGCGTGAAGTTCTGAGTGATGCGGTGGAAATGAAATATGGTGTACCTCAGGGAACCACTCTGGGGCCCTTATTGTTCAATATATATTAATATTAATAATCTTTTCTGTGTTGAGACAGTGGGGAAGATTGTTGGATACGCAGATGATACCGCAATATTTTATAGTGCAAAATCGTGGAATCTGTTAAAATTGACCGTTGAAAGAGATTTTAAAGGTATATTGGAATGGTTTCAAGGTAGACTGTTAACGGTAAATATGTCAAAGACTGTTTTTATTCCCTTTGCTAGTTACGAAAGCCTTTTGCCATTTTATGAGATACTTAACAATGACGCACAGGTTGTTACAAGAAGTGTGACCAAAGTGTTATATTTGGGTGTAACTATTGACTCTCACATGAGATGGAACCAACACATACTTAACCCGATTCAAAGAATTCGTTTTATGATGATCAAGTTTAAAGTCCTAAAACAAATGCTTAACATATGCCATCTGAAAATACTGTACTACTCATTAATAGAGAGTCATTTGCGTTATGGTATTTTGGCTTGGGGCGGAGCAGCAAAGGGTCACACGAAACACCTGCAAATACTCCAAAACTTTGTGATAAAATTGATTTATAATAAGGAATATAGGTACTCTACCAACCTCCTGTATGCTGAAACCGGTCATTTGGACATAAGACAGTTATTTTTCTTTGGTCTAGCTGTGCATCAGTACCTTCATCCGCATGAGTTACAAAAGGTAGACCATATGAAACTCGGCACAGTATCCATGCTTCTAAGACAGAGAGAGTAAAGAAAACAGTGACGCAGCGCTCTTATACTTATCTAAGTACAAGAGTTTACAATTCGATTCCAATTGTGATCAGAAAACTATGCGCTGTGAAGAAGTTCAAGCAGAGATTGAAGGAATGGATTATCGGTGCATCTCGGGACACGATTCATGGAATGGTCGATGCAAATCTATAGTTGCATTTGCAAAGGTTTTGTTTTGTATGTTTTGTTTGTTGGGGTGTGTTCCTGCGTGTCTGTAGGATGGTCCATATGTTTGTGTGTGAATATGAGATGTTTCGGCGGCTGGGATTTGTCCGTGCCGTGTTGCGGTTTGCGTGCGTGCGCGCAAGAGCGCCGGAGTGTGTGGGGGTATGTAGGTGACCGTGTGTGGGTGTGTAAAATGAATTTTACATCTGAGGTCGGTTACATTTTTATTGAATTCGTTCTGGATGCCTCGGCAACAGTGGTTGTTTATGTATTTTTTGTTTGTTTGAATTTTGTTTGTGTAGGTTTCTTAAGTTAGTTTTAGTTTGAATCTTGATTTAGCCTTAGTGCGTAACATAGTGTGATATTTATATATCTTAGTTAATTTGTATTTAGAGAAATGTATATCACTCCAGACAGAACGCCAACAAGTCTCTGATTTAGGCGAATGTCTTGTTGAACTTTTTATTTGATTGGTTCAATAAATAATAATAATAATAATAATAATATATAAGTTTTATCTCAAAAAATTAAAAACCTATGCTAACCAAATTTGGTACGTAGATTTACTATGTTAAAAGGAAACTACATACCAAAATTTATGTTTCTAGGTTACAAGAAAAAAAAGTTATAAAAAATTTTTTTGTGCCAGATCATTTCTATGAAAATTCACTAACATAACGCACTTGATGCGTCTAGACTTTTTATATATTATGCAATTTTCTTCTTAACCGAAAAACCAAAAACTTAAAGGAGAAATGTTGTACAGATGCTACGAAAACCAGTGTTCAAAGCATATAAATTGAGGCAAGGAAAGAGATAACAATGTAAACAATAAAATGTTGCCACAAAGTTTAATCTTGAATATTCTTCCCGTATCTTACGCGCTTCAGGTTAATTTACAGATATATTTTCCTGTTATGCTGTATTTTGAAATACATTTTCGCGTTTACATAATACGCCATTTCGCCCACTTAAAGAAAAAGTAGGTTATAAATTACATTCTAAGTTCAAGTTGAAAAGAAGCTTTTAACTCAATAATGATTTTTTTACATAAACATGCGAATTGAGATTCGCGGAGTTGTATGTGTGTATATTATTATGGCTCCAGAAGCGATGTGGAAGGATATATGGGGCACTTATCTCTTTTCTTGCGCTCACTCCAGAAGCTATTTTAACTTTATTATGTTCATTTTATTATGCATAATTCTGTTACATAAGTCTAACGAGAATTCTGATTAATCATATCGCCATTACAAAGCAGTACACAGTTTTTTATTACGAAACAAAAAAGGCATTATTAGACAGCCTATATCGTCGCTTAATTGTGTTTTTGATTTGTAAGTCTAGGCTTCCCAATACATAATAAAATATATTTAAAAATTCAACATAATTATTTACAAATATAAAATAATATATTATTAGGGGATTGAAAATTATGAGTTGGTTAAACCAGCTTTAAAATGATTTTGTTAGAAACATACGAAATAGGGGTGAGGGATGCTAGAGTTACAAGCGCAAAAGCGCTTGTAACTTTTAGTACTACAGATATATCGGCATGCACCTCGCTTATAGAATAAATGTATAACTCGATAAATATTTCTCGCAATGGTTGCGCTAGGAAAAACTATTCTTTATTATTTTCAATTATAAGCTTCATACCCCACCACTTTTTCTTCCAACATATTATCAGTAAGTGAATATTGAAAGCTCTAATAAGCACTCGTAAGTACACTTAGAGAAACACAATTCGCCACAACACATTTTTAAAAAGACCTGACAATCGTTACACTGCAAAGCATCATCAGAAGACGAAATATTCTAAACGTTTTACCAAGTTCTAGAGCTGGTCAGCTCGTTAGTAGTTGGCTGGTGTGGTATACTTGCAATATGGTAGGTGGTAGTGTAACATTCCTTTACATGATAGTAAAGGATTTCTTTCACGCCCGAGGAGGTACCACCCCTTGCACCAAGGGGCCAGTGAAGTCCCAACGGGCGTTTCCGGTTCTGGTGTATGAGTCGGTTTCCCTTATAAGCAAAAATGGTGATGGCTCCTCCTTGTACAAAAGATTCCGGAGGCAAAATACCCTCCTTTCGGATCTTCGGGAGAGGGGTGTACATGGGGCGCCAGCATCGAGATTTACAATATCCTTCTCGAATATATGTGGCCTAAATTCTAACCTGAACTGCGTCCACCATTTCCTCCAGGCTAATAGGCCTCAACTCCTCTTCCTGACCGAAACTCAAATCAGTGCCAAAACAGCCACTAATCACCTTAGTTTCCCGGGGTATGAGCTCCTTACTTCATTTAGATTGCATGGAGGCGTGTGGCCGTACGTCCGTAGCAATCTACCCTGCACCAGACTCCCCAACTTAGAAGCTGGAAGAAAAGACATACTATGGATAAAACTCTCTCTCAGGGCTGCAACTAAATTCATCTGTTGCATTTGCCGGTCACCTTCTGACAACAACTTTGTCCAGCTCTTTGACTACCTTTCTGAAAAAACCGACCATCTGATTTCTGAATATCCTTCCTCCGAGGTCACTATTCTTGGTGACTTCAATGTCCATAATAAGGAATGGCTAGGATCTTCAAAAACCGATCCACAAGGAAGAGTAGCGGAGGCCTTTGCAGTCAGAAATTCTTTTGCCAATATGGTTCAGCAACCTACTTACTTTCCTCGCATCCCTACACACAGCTCAAATCCCTTGGATCTCCTTCTTACTGCAAATCCTGACTCCTATAATATATCAGCCACCGCGCCCTGGGTCGCTCAGACCACGGCATGGTCACTGCTTCCTGCACAGTGCAACCAACCCGATGTCACACAGTCATCACACCCACGTATCGTTTGGCACTACAACTCCGCGAAGTGGGACTAAATGCGGGATTACCTTTCCTCATTTCCATGGGCATATGTCTGCTTCTCTCATCTTGACCCCTCTGATATCTCACAAAACGTCACCGAAATTATCCAAGCTGGCATGGAATTATTTATTCCACGTACACAGAAAACCTCTGCAGCCACTCAAAAGCCCTGGTTCTCTAAATCCTGTGACAAGGCAGGATTTGAGAAGGTCAAAGCTCACAAAAAGCTTCTACACAATCTCAGTCAAGAAAACCGTCAAGCATTTAACGACGCAAGAAACCGCTATGTTCGCATTCTTTCTGAGGCAAAAAAACTCGTTTAATAACCACATCAAAAACAAAGTCCTCTTAAACTCCAGCGGCAGCAAACCATTCTGGACTCTTGATAAATCTATTGGGAATATTTTCTGCAAGAGCACGTTCCCACCTCTTGTCTCAAGGGATGAAATTGTTTCTACTGCCCTGGGCAAAGCTGAACTTTTTGCCTCGTTGTCTCCGGCAATTCTAATCTCAACCCACCTGCAAATGTTCAACCACCAACAGTCCCCAAAGTCGCGCATAAAATGACGGATATCATTTTCAAAACTAGAAAGGCACGAAATATGCTCTCTTCTCTTAATACTAGGAAAGCCTCTGGCCTTGGCGAGATCCCAGCAATTGTTCTCAAAAATGCGCACCAGAAATTGCTCCTGTCCTGATTCGTCTGTATTAGACATCTTACAATAGACGCCTATTCTCTAGTAATTGGAAAATTGCTCGAGTACAACCCGTCCCCAAGAAAGGATTGAAAGCGCTTCCTAGCAACTACAGGCCTATTTCACTCCCGTCAGTCATCTCTAAAGTGATGAAAAAGTATATAAACACCGAATTACTAAAATTTCTTGAAAAACAGTTTAATCCAGGACAGTCAGTATGGATTCCGTCAGTGCAGATCAATTGCCGACCTCCTTTCCTTTGTCACCCATTCTTGGAACAAGTCTATGGAACTACACGGTGAATCCCAGATTGTCGCTCTAGACATATCCAAAGAATTCGACCAGGTCTGGCACGCAGCGCTGCTTAATAAACTACCGGCCTATGGCCTACCACCAAAACTCTGTACGTGGACAGCAAATTTCCTCTCTAACCGGAGCATTTCTGTTGTCGTGGATGGCCATTCCTCGAAACTGTATCCAATTAATGCAGGAGTTCCTCAAGGTTCAGCTTTAGCCCCTACTTTGTTTCTTCTCCACATCAATGACCTCCTCTCTAGCACATCCAACCCAGTTCATAGTTACGCGAACTAGAGCACCCTCCACGCAAATATACAATATTCTAAGCCTGTCTCTTTAGCCCAACTAGATGAGCATCGCAGACTCATGGAGGGTTATATCTCCGTGGATCTCCAAAAAATATTAGATTGGGGAAGTAGAAATTTTGTACAATTCAACCCCACTAAATCACAGTCTTGCTTTCTTTTTCATAAGAGATACACTAGCCCTAGACCCATCACAATAAACAACCAAGTTATTCAAAGTAATGATTCCTTTTCACTTGTTGGCATATCTGTGGATCTAAATCTCTATTGGCACCAACATGTCACATCATTCGCAGAAGCGGCTGCTTAGAAATTGGGTTTCCTCTTCCGGGGTCGCAAATACTTTTGACCAGCTAATCTCTATACTTTATATACTTCACAAATAAGACCAAACCTCGAATACTGCTCCCACATCTAGGGTGCTGCTGCCGCTTCTACACTCGCTATCCTGGACTCCATTCAGAAGAGAGCTATACGTCTCATCGGTGACCCTACTCTCACCCAAAGGCTGCCATCCCTTGCCCACCAACGTGCCGCTGGTGACCTGTCTCTCTCTTTTATAGATATCTGCACGGGCACTGCTCAGAGGAGCTTTCTTCCATAGTTCCTCCACCTTCTGTCCCCAACAGATCTACCAGGGGAACAGAGCGAATGCACCCTTTTACTGTCCAGGTCACCAGACATAGAACATCTTGTTATGCCCGCTCTTTTGTCCCGATGACTTCCAAGTTGTGGAACTCCTTGCCGGCACATGTTTTTCCTTCTCCCCGAACCTCCAAACCTTCAAGTCCAGAATTAACAAGTTGCCTCTTTCCTCCTTGTCGACACCCACGGTACGATAGTATTCAGGCTGTAAGCCCTCGTGGTGTGTTGTTGAAATAAAAAAAAACGTTTAACAATAACCAAGTGTCAAACGTTAAGTACAAGTAATTGACAGCAACCCTCGTGAAAGCAAGCTTTCTTCGCTTTGGTTTGTCGAAAGTCCCTTTTTAGCGAATTTTCTAACATAAAAAATCACTAATTAGGAGATCCCGACTCTTGAATTTTGACAAAATTTCTTCACATGAGCGCGAACTAGGCCCCCGTAGAGCACATATCCGGAGTCAATTTAAATTTTTACTTCTTTACTTCTCTACTTTTTATTTCTTATATATATATATATATATATATATATATATATATATATATATATATATATATATATATATATATATATATATATATATATGTCTGTATAAAATTATAATAATACCACAGTAGACAAACTCCGCATTCACAAGTTTACGACTTGTGCAGGGGGAGCTTAGACACACATATAGACAAAGGACACCACACATAACTCATCAGAAGCCGACCTTTCCACATTCTAGTGGAAAAGACCGACTGCCTGAATACGGGACTCGAACCCGCGACCTCCTAGACCGATTCTAGAGGTTACTCACCTCGCGAACTGAGCTATTCGGCATGTATATATAATATTTAAAAATATTAAACCTGAAAAGATAACTTAAGAACTATAAATTATAAACTAACAATATTTCTAACTAAAGCTAAAAGTTTTGAGTGCAGTGCCACACAGCATTGACATATAAGTCCAATCTGTGGGGAAATTGGCAGCATAAATTTGAATCCAATAAGATATTGTACAGATGAAGTACAAGCACCGGAAATAGGCAGATAGTAGCTTGGGTGATATTAAATCTAGTGAAAAGGCGAGCTCCAGAGAGCAGTTTAAGTACGAGCATATGGAGTCTTGAAAAATCTGAAAAGTATAAATAAAAATTGAGGTACCAGTCGTAACAAGAAATCTAAAACACCATATTTAAATCAATAGTCAAATGATTTTATTTATATTGGCGAAGTTAAAATGAGTAAAACGATATATATAATATATATATATTATATTTATATATATATATATATATTATATTAAACTTATATATTTAATATATATATAATTATAATATTATAATATATATATATAATATATAATATATATATATAATATTATATATATATATATATATATATATATATATATATATATATATATATATATATATATATATATATATATATATATATATATATTATATATATATTATATATATATATATATATATATATATATATATATATATATATATATATATATATATATATATATATATATATTATATATATATATATATATATATATATATATATATATATATATATATAATATATATATATATAATATATATATATATATATATATATATATATATATATATATATATATATATATATATATATATATATATATATATATATATATATATATATAAAGGAAATGTACCTGCCAAATCATAAGTATGGCAGGTATTTTTCCTTTTAATTGCTTGTTTTATTTAACCCAATGATGATATATTGTAGGTCTTTAAGTAAGAGTGACAAACAAGAGAAGGTAAATTTCATTTTTGGAAAAATATTTTAAACAAATGAAATGAGGTAACAATTTAAACATAAATTGAAACTCTTGGTTCGCTGCTTTGTCGCAGAGGTTCCCCTTTCCCTTCTGCATGCATACAACCACCCTCAATGCATAAACAAGAACAACGTATACAAGAAAAGTTTCTTGGGAACAACCCGCAAGAATGTTACGGGACCTGCGGTAAATATAGGGGTTCTGTGCGGGGTAAACAGAAGTTTGAGGAGGTATAGCTGAAAAATGGGATAAAGGCAGCTTATAGGAGTCCAACTAAGCTGATTTTTTCGCACTTTTCGCTCCCATTTACTTTTTATTTTCTTCCCCGCCCAGCACTCCTGGTCCTGTAACTTTCTTGGAGGCTGTTTGCAAGATATATTTCTTGTGGTTTGTGCATCCAGAAGGAGCTTTGAGCATGTTTCTGAATTTTTTTCCTAAAAAACCCCGTATGCTAATCTGCAAATTTACCAAAAATTCAATTTTTATTTACAAGGATGTACCTGCCAAATTATAAACGTGGCAGGTATTTTTCCTTGTTAGTCGCTTGGATGGTCCCTTTTAGTCCACTCAATCGAAACAGTTTCTGCAAACAAAATGGTTTTCTAAAACAAATTTATCGTTGCTTGTGAAGCTTGTTGTGTAATTTTTAAATTTAGTACCCACGCTGCTATTATGTAGGTTTTAGCATGTATCAAAACTGAGGATTCTAGTTTAATGGGAAATTGAATTGTCACCATTTGGAATATTTTTACAAAAATTCGCTGCCATAACGCACTTTCTGTACCTAAACTCTTTTCAACATTTATTTACTACTGCTGTATTCATACTATTTGAAAATGAAATAAATAAATATAAACAATACAAAATTTTGAAATTAAAATTTTGATAATTTACACAATATCTGTTTATTGATATAATTTAAACTACTGCGTGATATTATGTACTTTAATTTACCTCAAATTTTCCATATACGACATGAAGAGTAAATAATAATGCAAATTCACTAAAAACTAAAAGTAAACAGTAAGTACCTTATTCCAAGATTATAAGGTATTAGCTGAGTCTTATTATTTGTTTATGACGTCGGTAAACAAAGAAAAAGATAACCTCGATTTCGACTCCCCCTACTATCAGCTTGCAAAATAACAAATGACAATGACAAATAGCTAACTAGCGTTGTCAAATTTAACTAAGAGAAGGCGACGGGTTTTAAATACATTCCGGAATAGACTCAAGGCACGAGTCTGTAGTCGGAGCCACTCCTCGAGCCTCATTGGTTTTGGTTTTATTTATATTTATCTTCTTCATGTTGTTCCCACGAGAATTGGGGAAATACTCTCCACACCATCAGAGACCTCTGTGTGGTGCACGACGGGTTATTCTGGAGGGTTGCCCGGTACTCCAGAGGTTCCGTTCACGACACCATCACCCTGGTACCATCCATCCCTAGGCCCGGGTCACGTGACACTGTTGATTGGGGAAGTTTAATCGACTTCCAAATCTAGATCCGTCATGATTAGTTATAAGCAGGGTCGCCTCGTGCAGGATGCGGCTCTTCACCGCACATGACGGTCTTGCGGAAAGCTTCATCGAAAGCTCATGTTGTTTACACTTCATCTGCTTGCCCTCTGGAGTCCTTAGGCCTTCGACACTTCGACCTCTAATTGAAGTAGTGTTAAATTACTTTCAAAAAAATAAAACCCAACTGAACATTTCATTTTATTCTTACAAAATCGTGGTCAACATTTTAATGTTAAGAACATTTTCAAATTGTAACTTGGAAACACTGGGAAAAAAGACTCAAGCACATAAAGGATGGAAAAATTAGAATGAATAATTAATAACCAAGCCAGAATAAAACATGATAAACCTACAACATTCTCATAATATATTTCTCGGCAAATTACTTAGGTACTCTGACAAATGTAATCAAACGTACAGTTTCAGGAAATACTTGAGTACTTCTTGGTTCCCCTCCCCTTTTCTTGTCTTTACCCATTTTCTGATAGCACTATTTAATTAATAAACAAAATATTGCAAAGAGAACGCGCTTACAACAAAATATAACAAATAATTATCGTCATAAACTGTCAAACACCGGAACACCGACGTGTTTTTTTTTATAATTTCAACAACACACCACGAGGGCTTACAGCCTAAGTACTATCGTACCGTGGGTGTTGACAAGGAGGAAAGAGGCAGCTTGTTAATTCTGGACTTGAAGGTTTGGAGGTTCGGAGGAGAAGGAAAAACATGTACCGGCAAGGAATTCCACAACTTGGAAGTCCTCGGGACAAAAGAGCGGGCATAACAAGATGTTCTTAGTCTGATGACCTGGACAGTTAAAGGGTGCATTCGCTCTGTTCCCCTGGTAGATCTGTTGGGGGCAGCAGTTGGGGGAACTATGGAGGAAAGCTCCTCTGAGCAGTGCCCGTGCAGATATCTATAAAAGAGAGAGAGAGAGGTCACCAACGGCACGTCGGTGGGCAAGGGCTGGCAGTCTTTGGGTGAGAGTAGGGTCACCGATGAGACGTATAGCTCTCTTTTGAATGGAGTCAAGGATAGCGAGTGTAGAAGCGGCAGCGGCACCCCAGATGTGGGAGCAGTATTCGAGGTTTGGCCTTATTTGTGAGGTATATAAGGTATAAAGATTAGCTGGTGAAAAGTATTTGCGTGCCTGGAAGAGGAAACCTAATTTCTTAGCAGCCGCTTCTGCAATTGATGTGACATGTTGGTGCCAATTAAGATTTCGATCCACAGAAATGCCAACAAGAGAAAAGGAATCATTACTTTGAATAACTTGGTTGTTCATTGTGATGGGTCTAGGGCTGGTGTATCTCTTGTGAGAAAGAAAGCAAGACTGAGATTTGGTGGGGTTGAAATGTACAAGATTTCTACTTCCACAGTCTAATATTTTTTGAAGATCCACGGAGACAGAACCCTCCATGAGTCTGCGATCCTCAAGAGACAGGCTTAGAATATTGTATATTTGAATGGAGGGTGCTGTCGTCAGCGTAGCTGTGAACTGGGCTGGATGTGCTAGAGAGGAGGTCATTGATGTGGAGACGAAACATTGCATTGTTGCCAAGTTGGATCAACTGCTAATCGCCGGTTAGCTAACCGACAGTTAAAAATGTTTTGTGAAACGCTCGCCAATATTTAATCCTTGATCATAGTTAACGGAGGATTAACCAACCGAGATTTTAATAAGCGTTTGTGAAACCGTGCGTTAAACCAGCTCTTTAGAATGGTAAATAATTTTTTTAAGAATAAATATTAATTCCCAAATTTGTGCGTAAATTTTTTAAACTGACAACTCTGGCTATCTTAATCTATACAGGTTTCCCAAATTTTTGACATTCAATGAAAATAAAATACGACATCGGCTGTATTATCTGTTTCTGTCGTACTTCTGAATATCCTTCATTCCTGGTCACTATTCTTGATGGATTCCATGTTCATAATAAGGAATGGCTAGGATCTTCAAAAACCGATCCACAAGGGAGAGTAGCGGAGGCCTTTGCAGTCAGCAGTTCTTTAGCCAGTATCGATCAGCAACCTACTTACTTTCCTCGCATCCCAACACACAGCTCAGATCCCTTGGATCTCCTTCTTACTACAAAACCTGAATGCTATAAGACATCTGTCACCGCCCCACTTGGTCGATCAGACCACGGAATAGTCACTGCTTCCTGCGCAGTGCAAACAACCCGATGTCACACAGTCATCATACCCACATATCGTTTGGCACTACAACTCTGCGAAGTGGGACTAAATTCTGGATTACTTTTCCTCATTTCCATGGGCATATGTCACCTTCTCTCATCTTGACCCTTCTGATATCTTATAAAACTCGTTTAATAGCCACATCAAAAATAAAGTCCTCTAAAGCTCCAACGGCAGCAAACCCTTCTGTACTCTTGCCAAATCTATTGGGAATAATTTCTGCAAGAGCACGTTCCCACCTCTTGTTTCAGGGGATGAAATTGTTTCTACCGCCCTGGGCAAGGCTGAACTTTTTGCCTCGTTGTCGCCGGCAATTGTACTCTTAACCCACCTACAAACGTTCAACCACCAACAGTCCACAATGTCGCGCATAAAATGACGGATATCATTTTTCAAACTAAAAACGTACGAAGGATGCTCTCTTCTCTTAATACCAGGAAAGCCTCTGGCCTTGACGAGATCCCAGCAATTGTTCTCAAAAAATGCGCACTAGAACTTGCTCCTTTCCTGACTTGTCTGCTTCAGACATCTTACAACAGAGGCACATTTCCTAGTAACTGGAAAACTGCTCGAGTACAACCCCTCCATAAGAAAGGATCCAAAGCGCTTTCTAGCAACTACAGGCCAATTGCTCTCCTTTCAGTCGTCTCTAAAGTGTGGGAAAGTATATAAACACCGAATTACTAACATTTCTTGAAAAACACAGTCTAATCCACGACAGGCAGTAGGAATTCCGTCGGCGCAGATCAACTGCCGACCTTCTTTCCTTTGTCACCCATTCTTGGAACAAGTCTATGGAAATACACGGTGAATCCCAGATTGTTGCTCTAGACATATCCAAAGCATTCGACCAGGTCTGGCACGCAGCGCTGCTTAATAAACTTCCAGTCTATGGCCTACCACCAAAACTCTGTACCTGGATAGCAGATTTCCTCTCCAACCGGAGCATTTCTGGTGTCGTGGATGGCCATTCCTCTAAACTGTATCCAATTAATGCAGGAGTCCCTCAAGATTCAGCTTTAGCCAGTACTTTGTTTCTTCCCCACATTACTGACCCCCTCTCTAGCACCTACAACCCATTTCACAGTTACGCGGACGACAGCACCCTCCACTTAAATATACAATATTCTAAGCATGTCTCTTTAGCCTAATTATATGAGGATCGCAGACTCATTGAGGGCCCTGTCTCTGTGGATCTCCAAAAAATATAAGAGTGAGGAAGTATAAAACTTGTACAATTCAACTGCACCAAGTCTCAGTCTTGCCTTATATCTGATAAGAGATACGCCAGCCCTAGACCAATCACAATGAATAACAAAGTTATTCAAAGTAATGAGCCCTTTTCTTTACTACCTATCTGCACGTGCACTGCTCAGAGTAGCTTTCTTCCACAGCTCCTTCCCTGCTGCCCCCAACAGATCTACCAGGAGAACAGAGCGAATGCACCCTCTTTGTGTCCAAGTCACCAGACATAGAACATCTTGTTAGGCCCGCTCTTTTGTCCCGAGTACTTCCAAGTTGTGGAACTCCTTGCCGGTACATGTTTTTCCTTCTCCTCCGAACCTTCAAGTCCAGAATTAGCAAGTGGCCTCTTGCCTCCTTGCGACACCCCGCAGTACGAAAGTATTTAGGCTGTGAGCCCTCGTGGTGTGTTGTTGAAATAAAATAAAAGACAAAAACTTTACATTTAATGAGTTAACGGTGTGGTAGCTTTTATATTTCTTTAATTATGGAAAACTCAAGTTTGTGCAAAGAAAGGTGCTTCAAAATTAATGTATGGCAAGATACTTAAATGCGCAAAATTTTTGGGAAATTTTATTCTACTCACTTTAATAATTTGAAAAATATAGCGTTTTAGAAAGTTTTCCTAAAATTTTTCAGGAAAAACTTATTGGTGCAGGCTGGTTAATGAACTCGACATCGGTTTTTTCCCCAAGTAAAACTTTTGCCAACTTTGATTAAAATCAGTTTAGTATTTCTTGAAAAGTTATCGTTCGGATACATATATATATATATATATATATATATATATATATATATATATATATATATATATATATATATATATATAAGCCGAAACTGACCTCGGATATGGGTTCTAGGGCTCCTAGCTTGCTCTCATTTGAAATTCAAAAGTCGTGCGTTCCCCATTAGTAATTTTTTCTATGAAAATTCATTAAGAATTAGGGATTGCATTGTCTTCGTTGACAGAAGCGACATCCTACTTTGTTTTGAAGAACGTGAAAGCAGGAAGACCCAAATAATAGAACGCACCAATCGATAACTGCTCAATCCAAGAGTCTCCACAAAACTATATCAATGTTCGGTTGTTCTTATTACGTGCACTCTTAGAAAACAAATGGCTTTTGCATGTTCTTATCTATCCTTATTTGAAATCGAACAGGCGCGGCCGTAGAACCCCGTTAGAGGGTTTTTCCTTCAAAGTCATTATGATAAACCAACAATTTGCTTGATTAAACTTTGCATGTAATCCATACATAATATCTTGAGGATGTTTAGAGGAAGTTCTAAATAATCTACCCATGTGGTTTCTCAATACTGAACATGGAAATTCTATATAGTTTCTCTAATGACTACATCACTAGCGACCCGAACTTCCAACGTATACTAATAATTATAATGTTGCTGCATCAATACGCCTAACAAGACCTAAATTGTCTATTTATCGGTAAAATAGCAAGTCTTGGATAAGAAATACAGAATGCTAATAGCTGCGTTACCGATATCAGACAAGATACTTAAAAAGTATAAATATAAAATAAATAAATGGGTACACACACACACACACACACACATATATATATATATATATATATATATATATATATATATATATATATATATATATATATATATATATATATATATATATATATATATATATATATATATATATATAATATATATATATGAAGAATTTATGAAAACTTGACGTTTCGGTTCCTGTTTTGGAGCCATTTTCAAGAAGTCGAGGAAATATAAAAGAAAAGAACTCCAAGGTATAATTCTGCCTACTCCTTGGAACGGTGGATAAGGATAGGTTGGGTGGTTTTAGTTTGATTACGGGGCCTCAGTCTGCCTACTCTCCGAATTTCGTCGTAGATCGTCTTTAAGGTCTCACTGTGTTCAACCCTAAACCTTACAGATATCTCTAGAAAATCTCTTGAGATCATCAAAACACGA